>JAJLRJ010000004.1:44010567-44030567 GCA_024195265.1 Dendrophyllia cribrosa
GTTTAGCTTGTTATTTCACATTGAGAAAATTGCCATGTAAATAACTTGTCTTGCAATTGACTTTGTTAACTTAAGTTGCACAAAAATTGCATTGTGCAACACACCCTGCAATGGACATTCCTTGCAATGTTTTTGTTGCTACAACTGGAAATGTTTTAGATTGAGTGTAACATACTCCCCCCCAGGGGGGGGGGCTGCCCTATAAAAATGACGGGGTGCTCGTCTGAAATTTTTAAAAAACACCGTAAAAGGTACCAGAATCTTGTTTGATGGGTGTGGCTCAAATGAATTTCTACCCTAAGAGGAATAAATTCTAAAACAACACATGTGAAACTTATATTCTGTTATATTTTTTCGGCGCAATGCCCTAAAAGGTACCGTGACAATCTCGTGGTGGTCACTTTAAATTTTAGCACCCTAGTAAGGGGTACCAATCTAAAAATTTTGACCACTAAAAGGTACGACGAGCACCCCTGTCATTTTTATATGGGAGTCCCCCCCTCGGGCATACTACTAGATACTCCTAAAACTAATATGTTAATAATTTGTGTGATCAACTACATGTGTAACAAATCACTCCTCTGCACTGAGGTCAACATCATCATCATCATCATCATCATCTTTATTATTATCAATCATTGTTTAGTATCAACACCTTCAACCACTGTGTCTGATACCGCCGCAACACACTATTACAGCCATTACGAGACAAGTTACATAAAACATTGCTTAAAGTGGCAGGGAGGTGCAAATAAGGCCATGAGAGTCTAATACCCCAAAAAATATCCATTGGTCAAAACTACATGTAAACCCATCATCTATCCACCAAAAAAATATAATAGTATAATGAAGCTGAAGCTAAAGCTGAATGCAAGGCTGGCATTACAGATATGAGCTGATTTATTCAATGGCCAATATTTCAGCTTGCAAAATTAGCCTTCCTCAGGGCCAGGGTTATACTGAAGGAAAATACTGTAATGACTCCTTAATGTTGCAGCTCCAATATATAGTACTGTTATATTTAATTAAGGTACTGATGCAAAAAACACAAAGTATCGGCATTAAGGAGGGACACTGCTCCATAATCGGCATGATATAGTTTATGACTTCCACTGTGTGACTAAAAGCCCCAGTGACAAGACCTGCGCTGGATCGGACCTGACATGGCAAGGCTGATCGAAAACCACTCAGTGGGACTTGGTTGCCTTAGCATTACATGTATTTTGGTTGTCTGGGACAACCAAACAACAGTTAATTTTGCATCCTTCTAAACTAGACTTTCCTGTTAATATTGTTAGGAATTTAAAAAGAAAGTCAGAGCAGCTAAAGTTGATTCTTTATATTATCGCCAAGGTGACGGTTCTTATGAGGTATTAGCTGATGACAGGTAAGGTTTCTAAGAGTGTTACTTGATATGCTGGTCAGTACTCACAATAATGTACCAATCAGGGTTCGAGACTAACGGTAGCCAACTAGCAAAAGTCTATTTTGCCCTAGCGGAATTTTGCTTTCACTAGCCATTTGGGCTAGTAAAAATCATGAAGCACTAGAGAAAACCAAACTGAAAATTATATTTCTATGTGCGTTGGTACGTTAGTACTTTCAATTGAGGCATTAGTCTTACATTTTCAACGTTTTTCCCGTACATTCGTATGTTCGTAAGGTGTTAGTCTTACCTTCTCAATGTTTTTTTTTTACGTACATTCGTATGTTCGTACGTTAGTACATTTGTAAGGTATTGGCCTTATCTTCTCAATGTTTTCCGTACGTTCTTATGTTTGAACATTGGTTTTTTTTTTCGTAAGTTGTTAGCATTATCTTGTCAATGTTGTTTTGTACATTCGTAAGGTGTTAGTCTTACATGTATGTACTCAATGTTTTCCTGTACGTTACGACATTCATAAGGTGTTGGTCTTATCTTCTCTATGTTTTCCTGTAGGTTAGGACGTTCATAAGGTGTTAGTCTTATCTTCCCGACGTTTTTCCGTAATTATGCTAGTAGGTTTGTACAATGTAAGGTGTTAGTGTGAGATTTATGAAGAAAACTAAAAAAAATGATGTTTTCGTGTCTTGGAAATTTTTTTCTTAATCATTGTTACACATGTTATTGTCTCCCCCGCCCAATCCCCACCCCCACCCCCACCCCCTGTACAATTTCGGCTAGTGAAAATTTATTTTGGCTAGTGAATTCAAACCTATCACTAGTTACTAGGCTAGTAAGCTGAAACGTTAGTCTCAAGCCCTGTACCAATGACAAATTGTGATCAGACTTTTCTTGACTATGGCGAAATCCTTTGTGACTGGATCGGATGTGATACAATCATGTTATTTTAGTTTGTCAGTGATTGATAGTTGAAATAGGAAACGCAAAAGCTAGTAAGAACAAATTTGTGAGATTGGTTGAATGTCAAGAGGGAATTATTACTGACAGTGAAGTCAGTGTAACCTCCATGAAGTAGACACTATTGGTACCAGGAGAAGTGGCCTGATGGTGTCCCTATTATAGAGGTGATAATTACAATTTATTGTATGAGTCTTTTGCCGGCCGCGACCAGTAGAAGTGTCCAATTCATGGAGGTGTCCCTTTAATAGAGGTGATAATTACAAAGATTATATGAGTGTTTTGCCGGCCGGGACCTGGAGAAGTGTCCCCTTAATGGAGGTGCCCCTTTAATAAGTGATAATTACAAAATTAATATTTTATGAGCATTTTGCTCCCCAGGAGGAGGAGGTGTCACTGTAGAACCTGTAGTAGGTGCTCTATTGAGTTTTGGTACAGGTAGTAGTGAAGCACTTCACTGATTCTTTCTTGTGGCAGAACTATGACTTGACAGTTCGCTTCCACTCCTTAAAGGTGATTGTAATCAAGCCTTTTCTGGGTGTGTTCCAAAACGAACGCTTCTGTATAATTGCATAAATTATCATTTTTAGACCATGTATTTCTGGTCTTCACGTTTCCACCAGTACCATTCGGTTACCTACATTTTGTATGTTTTAAGCTTTAATGTTTTTGGATACTCATTGTTGCCATTGTGTGGAATCATTATAGGACTGTTGGCTTCTATAATATACAGGATAATGCAATACTTGAGACAACAAGCAACCCTTTGTGGGCAGCTGCAATCTACTATAGATTGAGAGAGGTGGAAAGAGATGCTGCCAATCAGCCAGATGATGGAAGAACCAGCAGGGGACTGGAGCAATCATCGATTCAAAAGTACATGGCATTGGGTATCCTGTTTAATGGAGGGAACAAGTGAGTAATGGTGTTTGCAAGATATCACCTGCCCCTAAAAAAAGTGAAACTTATGAATTTATACCGACTCAAGTGGAAAACCAGAATTACTCCTTTTAAGGAGTAATTAAGATGTCATCCAGAATATTAAAATATTCTGGATGACATCTTAATGCTGAGAAGTAATCTACGGAACTTTGTAGCTCCAATCACTCTTCTGCTTCAGTAGTAGCTACTGGAGTTGTCTTAAAGTAAGTTCTCAATCATATTATACTGGTATAAAATGTCTTTCATTTAACACGGGAAGATTTAAAGGGATGCTGTCTCGGCTGAAATATCATGTTCAATCAATCAATGTTTTCATGATTATGGCCTGTAGCTTGCTTAAGTTTGCTTTATTATCTTAAAATATAAGGAAGAAAAAATCACCAAAAGTGATGAATGCAAAGAAATATGAAATAAAAAGGCAAAATAACGACTAAAAAACTCAAAAATCCATCAGAATGAAAACTTTGATTTCTTGACCACCTGTCACAAAATCAAAATTGATGAGCTATAATCCAGCTCCATGCTTGTAATCCTGCACTTTTTCTCCAAACTACTGCTTCTGTTTTGCTCTATAGAATATTTGTATCCAATTTAGTTGTATATTTGGTGGCATATGGCAATAAAACATGGAAATTAAGTATGTAAAATTTCTTTATTTCGGCAGAACAGTGTCTCTTTAAGGCAGAGGCATAACAAAGTAGTACAATATTTAACTGGAATGCAATATACAGGGTGTCCTTTTCAAATGAAATTGCAGTAGATGGGAACAAAACAGGCGGAGAACTACATGTACCTAAGGCTCTGAGGTGCACTCTGGTGCATTCTGGACGTTTAAAAAAACGTTTGGCAAAAGCCACGATTTGATATCACGCAAAAAATGGGGAAATATTTAATAACATTTATGTCTGTTCCTCGTATTACTTGCCATTTTCCAAGTTAACAATTAAATCAGACTCTTACACTGCTCACTGGAATTCCTTAAAAAATAAAAATAAAAAAATTGCCGGCAACTGAGCCATTCACAGGCGGCGAATATCGCCAGGCGCCGGCCGGAAAGGAAAACCCTGGATATACCTAATTCAATAAAGGTTGCTTTGGCAATTGGTCATTGGTAATTGGGCATTGGCATTTGGGCAAACGGAATACAATGCAATGCTTTGCTTGAGTGACTGCCAAACCATAGCTTCCCAATGTCCAATTACCAATGACCAAAGCAACCTTCATTGAATTAGGTATATACTGTACCCTTGCCTTTAGTTACAGGTACATTTTTGTACTGTGAATAAAAACTGTCATTTTTTCTTGGCACTTCTTTTCATAGTCCAGAACGGCAGCAGCCTCCATATTTTGAAGAGTTGGATCAGTTATTTGAGCATCTCCAGACAGCAGGCAAAAAACCAGTTCATATGTCACAGAAAACCTTGGACACGCTACAGACACTAAAAGACGAGTATGAACAGAATGATATTCATGAAAGAGATTCCATTGGCCACTTTGTAGATAGACAGGCTGTAAAATTAGGACTTACATCAAGTAAGTGCACTAGATCGTAATAGCATTTTCTTGTACTTTTAAGGTGGCTCCATAGGGGTATTGCTGGTAACATGGCGCGCGAGCGTTGCTTGTCGAAAGCCGATTTTTCTCTGACTTCTGACTTCCAGTTCACTCAAAATGTGTTCTACAACCATCACTGTTAAGATAATGACTTGAACTATGAAATTACAACTGCCCAAACACAGACACTTTTCAGTGTTTATGCAGCTTTGATTTTGATTCTCTTCAATTTTCTTTATAATTGATGAAATACTCCTAAAATTTCGCATAATGTATCCCACAATCAGAATAGGAATTTGCCAAGATCGCTATTTGAGCATGCATGAACTTTCGAAACCATACGCGGCGTTTGAGCGATGCAGTGAGTCCTTTCCACTTTCCGGAAGCGACCGGACACACCGTAGTCTTTATGTTTAGTCGTTTTAGTTGTGGAAGCAAGCACAAATTTCATTTTCTTTAAGGGGTGTATAGTTTACTCTATCTTTCCTCGATTATTGTTCCCAAATTGCAGACTCGCATTAAGCCGCCATGTTTGTTTTGACTTGTTGACAAGCTTGTGCCATTCGTACCCAGTTCTCGCGCAGCCAAAATACCCTTTGGAGCCACCTTAAGAGTTCTTATTTGTTGTTTGTCTTCAGTTAATGATTAATTTTCTACCGACTCTGTGCCAGTTTAAATTTATATAATTCAGCTTACATGTTCCTAAAAGAATTATTCTAACTGATAACTCCACCTCGATTTATGATAAAAACAAAAGTTTGCAAACAACCAAATGTGTATTAAGGAGGCTTGACTCAGTTTTTTTTGCTGTGGGATGTACTGTATGTTTTGAAATCAAAATTTCGCAGGGAAGACACACTTTGATGGCTTTCATACTGTACTTCACCAAGTTTACTAAATGTGATCAAAGTGTTGTGTCACTGGTTTCCAAGCAGCAACGGTTAATATGTAGCAACTCCAGCTTATTGCCCTTTGTTTTTAACAATGTTGTTTTTCTCAAAATGTAGTCAGAAATTTCCCAATGAAACTTTCTAATTTTGTAGTACTTACATATCACTAGCCGCTGACGAAGTTTCACGAAAATTTATCGGACAGTTTTTGAGTAAATAAAAAATTCTCTTCAAGGGGACGTCCTCCAGGAATGCTCTATTGTTCATTAATGTCCCAGTTCCTATAGCTATGTTTAATTAAGATACCGACGCGATAACAAAACAAAGTATTGGTGTTAAGGGGTAAATGAATGAATGAAGTGGAAAGAAAAAAAAGTTTTTTGCTCTGCAGAGTGTTATCTCATCTACAGTTTTTTTGTTATACATGTAGTCCAATGATTTTTAATTATTTATTTTCATGTTAAAAGAGTCAAATAGAAATGGTGATGACCAGGGCAGCAAGGGTGGAGGCAGGTCTACAGAGGTACAAAGGTAAATAAAATCAATAAATATAAAAACTAAAAAAAAAATGTTACATACACAAAAAAGCAAATTGTGTGATCAGCCAAGCCATAGACATAATTTATTACTGTTTATTCCAGAAGTTAACATTGCGATTTTAAGGTTGCTGTCAATATTGGCATACATATTAGCATACATTTTATTGTTTTATAAGGTATTATACAGCTGTAGCTTGAAACTACCTAAGGCGATTTATATAGGATATTCAGAGTATGGGTATCAATTATTAACCCTGTGTTTTAGTGCCCAAGGAGCAGTAGGTGGCAGAGGAAGGGCAAACAGAGGCACTGACAACAACAAGGGTAAAGAGATCAGCTGGACCAGGCAAAGGAGGTAGGAGGGCTCCTCAAAGGCAACGGACATGTGAAGACTGCGAAGAGAATGTAGCTACTCAGTTCTGTACTGATTGTCAGCCACCTTTGGTTCTTTGTGATGACTGTGCTGTTGCGCTACACAGGGGAGCAACAAGGCGAAACCACCAGATCAAAGGTGAGTTGGTATAATGCAAAGACGTCCCATAGCAGGATGCAGTGGCAGCAACAAGACCAGACAAGGGGGTGCAATGGAGGCAACATGACCAGATCATTAGATAAAAGGTGGTATGATGCAAATGCACCAGTCATGGGAGAGGGTTAGGATCAGGCTTTTAGCCAGAAATTATAAAGTGGGCGTCCTGAAGATATTTCCCATCATCGATTTTAAAGGATTAGGTGCAATTTTCATGAATTTCTTCAAAAAGGGGGCATCCACAGGGTGTCCTGGACACCCTGCTGGCTACTCAACAACACAAATTTTATTTGCCAAATAAAAAGGGGAGTTGACATAATACAAGAATAGCTCATGAGGGAAAAGTGTTAATACCAAAAAAACTGATAAACAGATAAACATTTGCACATGACAGTATCTAGGTTATAGTAAGTGCCATTAGTGCCATTTAGGCGCTAGAACGACCAGACACTATAATAAAGTTTATGTATGTATGTATGTATGTACTGAAAAAGAGCAGGAACTTTCTGGAATGTTTTGAAGTGAGCAGCTTAGAACCATGTTACAGTTTGTTGTTGAAGCCTTATTTTTCATTTTCATTTATAAAAGGATTGACGATAATGACCAACATTGCTACAAGTTTCACCTCTTATGTGCTAGATCGACCTTTTATCCAACCAATACTACTGTAATTAACTTGATTATATTATTTGCTATATATGCACATAGTCCATCAGTGAGTTGTTATTTTATCATGAACTTGCAGCTTCAAAACTAAAATAAAGGAAATGAATATATTATAACTATCAAGCTCAATATCATCAAAGAAAGTGACTGACGGAACTTTTCTGTTTCATTAGATGTGACAGAAGCGCCTGCACCAGCTAAGGGCTACACCCCTAAAGTAAGGATTTTAAATGATGTTCAATTTTGACAGTTAATACATGTAATATTAATAAAATGTTTTAACCCCCACCTGGGTTGGTAGTCTCTCAGGCCGTGCCTGAGTTACATTTGAAAGGCTGAAAGCTCATGAAAGATGGCCACAGAAGGTTATCAATATTCATCTTGTGGATATTTTTGTACTGATGTCAAACGTTTTCTATCTCAACGATGCTCTGGAGCTTCTACTTGCAATGGTAATGGTAAGATCAACTGTGTTTTAATCAAAAACTGCCAAAAAATTAAAAAAATCCATCATTTTGACTTGTCACACCGTTACGGCATACCTGTGGAAAAAGAGCATGTGGTTTCCAAGTAATACCTATTCAGTAATAACTATTCAGTGAAAATTCCAAAAATTCTAACTGAAAATTTTGGCTGAATGGAAAATGCCCCATATCATGATGGTATATATAGTATCACTTGCCCACTTTTCCCTGTCTTCTAATGGACAGCACATTTTGTAGCAGTCAGTAAAAACTCTTCACTGAGAAGGAATCTTCTTGCAGGCATACAGAGCACCATTTGCCATGTTGGCAGCATTTCACAGGTATGCATTGATTCAAATATCTTATTTCTAATAACCTTTCCTGATTTCCCCATCAGCAGGCTGCGAGAGCATCCATTTCTTCAGCTTGTTTCATCTGCCGGCAAAAGACTGTTCAGGGCTGTACTCTAGCAGTGTTGGCTGTGCTCTAGCAGTGTTGGCTGTACTCTAGTGCTCAGTGTTGGCTATACTCTAGCAGTGTTGGGCGCCACAGGCAACTAACTTGTCTAAGATAACCCTGCCTAAGATAACTCTTAGAGCACAGCCTTGCTGTTTGAACTCATACTTTATGCAATTTGCAGCATTGAGTGAAATTTATCTGTTTCATCGGAGCCGAAAGTAAACTTAGTAACAATTATTGAGGGGCAGACAAGACGGAAGCAGCTTTTGCACTTCTGGGCATCCTTAATTTTATAGTTGGGCTCCCTTTGGGCCCCCTATGATAACTCTTAGAGCACAGCCTTGCTGTTAGTGAAATTTATCTGTTTCATTGGAGCCGTAGTAAACTTAGTAACAAGTAGTTAGAGGCAGACAAGACGGAAGCAGACTGCTGGTAGTCATCAAGCTTCTAATGAAACCGCTGATGCAAATATAATTTAGTCACAAGTAATGGGTAGTGTGGTATACTGTATTTTACGTTTACATGAAGGTCAACTTCAAACTTACAGGGCTGCTAATGAAGTTCCCAGTAAAATGAGTTTAACTGCAGATGAGTTGAAACCTAGAGCACAACCTTTAACTAACACAGACTTGGAAATTAAACAAGGTAATCATACTATACCTAATGTAAAAACTTCAAGAAAGAAATGCATAAAAGAAAAGAAAAAAAGAAATGCAAAACTCCAAAAAATAAAGAAAAAAGAAATGCAAATCTTCAAGAAAAAAAATGAAAAATTGGAACAAGGAGTGCAAAAAGCTATTGGGTTTCAACGTGGGATGAAAGACATTCAGACTTTGAGGACTTGAAACTGCTTGATGAGACCTGACTGAGATTTGAGTTCATTAACCTAAAGTTCATGTGGTCTCAAATGTTGACCAGTCCCCAATTCAAAGTTGTAACAGCAGTTTTACCACTCTTGTGGTTTTGATTTAAGTATAGTATTGTATATTTTCAGTTTTCATGAAGTAAAAACTTTCCAAAATAATGTAACCTTTCTCTCTGAGAACTGGAGAATAGACCATGAAAATCAAACATAAATGTTTCTACATGTATGTTCATGGGAAAAGTCACTTTTATTTCTCATTTACAGGAAGATGGTTTGGAGGATTCGATTCATTGGAAAATGCTTTAATGAAGAATGAGCTTGTACAGAAAGAAGCTAAAACACCAAAGTAAATCTACAGAAGATTAAAACGTTATAGTAGAAGCTGATTTTTTTCTGACTAACAAGTACAAGTTAGTAAAGCTTATGAGCTATGAATGTTGTAGGTTTTACACATTTTAATGAGTTTGAACTCTTAATATCAACAAAGTGCATATTGAATAAACACTTTGAAAAAAAAAAACTATTTTTATAATTTTCAGGTACTCGCTCATGGAGAAAGGCCAGCCATTAGCTGCAAGATGCTCAGAATTTGATTATGCAGTCCAGAACCTCACACAAGCAGCTTCTGTGCCAACAATACCAGTCACAGGGGCAAGGTTGGTTCTTGTTTTTGTTGTTATTTTGTGGATTTCACAATAAATTTCCATTAAGACCAAGGCTCTTTGTTTGACATGAGTTCAATATATATATATTTATAGAGGTTTTGCACGGCAGCCATGTTGCATGGCAGGAACGATAGATTCTTTTCCCTATGGGAAAGAATGTTCTTTCTAATGCAAAACATTTTCATTGTTCCTGCCATGCAACATGGCTGTCGTGCAAAACCTCTATACACCTGGGTGAGGAGAAGTACTAGTGAAGTGTCTTGTTTCACACAATTCTTATATGCCCATTTTATATACACCTGTTTGGAGAGAAGCAATGTAAGATTAAAGTGTCATGAGCTCTAGGACACACTTAAGGACAGTACACCCATTTTTGGGGGGATATTTCTCTGAAGAAGGGCTAAGCCCAAAACATCTGAAAAATTTCTAATTTTTGGCACTTTTCAACATTAACATTTTTTATTATTTACCCATTTATACACCTGGGTGCTGTGAGGGTTAGGGCAATGGACTCATAACAGCAATTTAGTCATTTGTTAGCCATTATTATAGCCCAAACACCTCATTAAGCTGGTAACAGCCCTTGCTTCCTATAAGTGTGGCTTCAGTTGTTTCTGCACTTGCTGAAGTGAAGATCATGTTTTCTTCTTCCAGACCAGTGCTGAGAAATCGTCAATTGTGCCTGCTGGTTGACAGTGAAGAACCCCTGAGGGAGAGGTTTGTAAGAGTGGCTCGACAGCGAGGACTCTCAGCAAGGACAAGGAAGCTTCCAGTGGGGGACTTTCTGTGGGTGTTACTTCCCCCTGGTGTAAATCCTGACACTGTCAGAGACATGCCAGATCAGGAACTGGTGTGTGAAAATGTTTTCTTTAACCATATGTCAATTAAGCTAAACACAGAAACTCAAGAGCTATGTTTTAGGATCAGGCAGTTTATAAAATCCTACAATTATGTACAACACTGGTTATAATAAACACTACTTCACAATAATAACATTAAGACTACAAATAATTAATGGCTGATCAACGAGACAAACATTACAGGAAAATGCAGAGATAGTAATGTGCGATATTGCAAGTGCAACTGCTCTGGTAGCTGGTAGATATTGAGTGATCAAGATATCTAGGATCTCAGTAAAATAATAGGTATAGAGCAATACTCAGTGAAATAACTTGAATTAACAGAATTTAATTGGCTAAGTATGTGCCAATGCGGGTCCGAAATCCGAGAGTAAGTTTAAGTCCAAAACACATGACAAGAAAACCCATTCGGCTTGAACAGATTTATTTACGTTTTCACACTCCTTGAATCTTGAATCTCAAATCTTGAAGTATCTGTCAAACTAGACAACAAGTACAGGAAACTAAGTAGGCAATAAAACTGGAAAATAAAGCAAAGAAAAGTAAAAACTCACGCCTTTCCGGGCTCTTAAGTTGGTTGATTACTAACAATTCCTAATGCACAGGCACAAAAACCTGACTGACGCAATAATAACACGATTTGTCACGCAAGGTGACATAAACAACGTAAACATAATGAGGGACACGGGTGCCACTACTTAACATTAAGTTATTAGATTATGAGCTCAAGCATGATATATAGTTGATGAGGGCGAAGCCCGAAACAACTATCACGCGATAGAAATCAAGAACAAATAATCTAATTGTTTTAGTATAAATCTTCTAGATGTTCAAAACTTACAACAAATACTCATCACAGGCACTTTGAAAATGCGAAGAAGCGGCCGCCATTAGGCACCAACTGCAAAACTACTTAGTGGCTTCTTACATCTAGATTCATATTAATCGGTATTAATATTCAACTTTGAAGCTTAAAACACTGTCAGTTATGATAGTTCTGGCATAACTGACATTGGTAAATGTTGTTAGTTAATCCCAGTTGTCCTGCTAAAAAATTGTCAATCACTCAAGTAAAAAAATTGTCAATCCGTTAATGATACAGGGTTCGTACGGTCATGGAAAAACCTGGAAAGTCATGGAATTGTATAATTTAATTTCCAGGCCTGGAAAGTCATGGAATTTAAGTGTGGGTCATGGAAAGTCATGGAAAATTATGTTCATGGTACAAAATCACTAAGGCAGCATACGTTGTGGGAATAATAAGGCAAGATGAAAAATTAAAAAAATCATCGTTTTGATAAAATTTTGAAAACAACTGTTGAAATCTTGGTCATGAAAAATTTGAAAAGGTCATGGAAAGTCATGGAATTTTAAAATCTGAAAAGAGTACGAACCCTGTGATAGAAAAGACTTAGTAGAAGCTGTAATAAAATCCTGTTGGACTTTCCATGAAAGACCTGTGTTAAAACTTAAATATTGCGACAGTAATATTCCACTGGGCTTGAACAGTTTATAATAGCAGTGGCATTCTGGTGAAATAAAAAGAAGTCGTTAATAATAATACTAATAGTTTTCTCCTGCTAGTCTGCTGAACAATGCAATGACCTGGTCATGGTCACTCTTAGAGTACATATTTTACGACACTTGGTGATGTAATTATATAACAAGTAGTTTAACCTTTTTCATAGGTTTTTCCTATGATTGTGGAAAGGAAAACATGGGATGACCTGTGGTCTAGTCTCAAAACCACAAGATTTGAAAACCAAGTCCAGAGAATGAAGGTAAACAAAAAACTGTAATGTGGGAACTTGACAGCCAACAGGTAAAAACCTTATTTGTTCCAACTGCAAACAAAAGGCATTATCTAGACCATACTTGAATTGAAGCAGTGTCAAAAGTAAAGACACTATGAAGTAAAATACTGTCAAATAAGAAATGGGTCGCTTTCCTCGGTTGAGGTGGACTCGTCAGTCGCTGCTACAGATGTCGAAGGATCAAGACCCACCTTATGAAGATGTTTCTCCACAACGTGAAATAGATCTTTGAACTCGCGAAGGCTTTGCGATGAAATTTCCTTTGTTTTACGTTTTTTCGGCTGGCACGGTCGTCCTCCCGGTCTTCGGGTGTTTCAGCCTGGAAGCCCGATCAAGCTTGTGCTGCTCTGACAACGATTCCTGCTGCAATTCCTTGAGTTTTGTCTTTAATTCTTTCAACTTGGCTTTCTTTGTAACTTCCGCTAGCTTCATAGCCTCCTGAGCTATCAGGGCTTCAAGCTCTTCGATGGACTCCTCGCGGTCATTTTCAGTTGGCACTTGGCACATCGGACTCTTCACTTGCGTGCTTGTCTGAGTTGTCCAAAAGGTTCGCACTGGCACTCATAGTAGCTGAACCTTGGAAACAGCTAAGTGTCCTGTAATTAACCTGCTTTAAACGTGGCTGCAAACTGTACATGTACGTGAAAAAGAATGTCCGGAGACAAGTTCACGTCCGAACCTAAACGAAGCTACATGCTCAACTGAAATATACTCCTGTCGTAATTACATTTCCTATGTCAATTAATAAGTAACTAATACATCCAATATTAAGCCTGCATGTCGCTCTAATTAAGCTGCACTAAAAATATAACCATTATCTAGACCATACTTGAATTGAAGCAGTGTAAAAAGTAAAGACACTGAAGTAAAATACTGTAAAATAAGAAATGATAACAATGTAGACATGTTTCATCATTTCTCTTTCCGGTAATAGGTCCATGATAACCGTCACGTCACCAAATGAAGAAACCATAATGAGGGAAAATGTTTCTTAGACCTAACGAGGAAACACCTAATGAGGGAAAAGCTTTTTTAAAACAGGTTTTCCCTCGTTAGGTCTAAGAAACATTTTCCCTCGTTATGGTTTCTTCATTTGGTGACGTGACGGTTATCATGGACCTATTACCCTCTTTCCACTCTTGGGTTGCTCAGTTCTCTTACCAGTTCAAAGGAGGACTGTAGGATCAACCTAATCTCACTTCCATCCACTTGTGGAGAATTTGTTTGCACTTGGTTACCATTTTGCTCATACGTTACTCTTCATGTTGAGAATGTTCTACAGGCCACTTTGTGATTCCATTTACATTACATTGTCAGCAATGTAAACACGTCCTTTTCATTTCAGAGATGTGGTTTAGAAAATCTGTTCTATTTGGTGGAGGGTAGCCCTAAAGAACTCAAAGGCAATCCTGGTCCTGAGGTTGAAACTTTCTTGCAGGTTTGTTACTTGATGTCTACTGTTAGGTGTGGACCACTATGCATTTCTGTATTCAGTTTATCAAAGTTCCATTCTCTAAACTACATTATCCCTTGATCTTGTTTAACAGGATAAGATTGATAATCTACTCTTAGAAGACCAGTTTCTTGTAAATCGCACTGGCTCATGGCTGAAAACTGTGGAGTGGCTTTGTCATTTAACCAATATGTCCATTGAGTCTCTTCAAACAGGTAATCCCTTAGATCTACTGAGCCGTCTGATGCAAATCAAAAAGGCTAAGGCGTGAAGTTGTCAACTGCTTCTGCTGTACCAAAGAGTGTTTTAACACCTAAAACCATAATATTGTAGCAAAAGCCGAAACCTTACCATACCTCCTGTAGGACTACCATAATTGTAACTCTTGTTACCACTCCCCCGTGGAGTTGTTGTCGTGTGTTTACTGTGTGAATTAAACAACATGGTCGCTTAGTGAATCTGTTGTAGAATTTATGAGTGCCTGCAGGCCCCAAACATGCAAACTTCACAATATACAGAGTATAAGCTTTCATGATAATCCCACTTTTTTTAGACAGCAACTTGATAAAATTATGCTTCTTTTATGTCTTCACTGATTCAAAACCAAGAGTATTATCCAGTGGATTAGAAGTGTGTTGTTGTTTAAACTTATGACTGTGCACACTTTTTTTAAAGCTGTTCAGTCAATGCAGTTTCTGCAAATCTAGTTTTGCACAAGGAGTATGAAAATTCAATTACTGGAATCATGTGCCAAACATTTTGTTTTGCACATGGAGTAGTGAAAATTTAGTTGCTGAAAGTCCACGCAGAATCAAACACATTACTCTTTGTTTTGCACAAGGAGTAAGAAAATTCAGTTTCTGGAAGTCTACACAGAATCATATGCCAAACCCTTTGTTTTGCTCAAGGAGGAGTGAAAATTTTGTTGCTGAAAGTCCACACAGAATCGAACGCAATTTTTTTTTTGCACAAGGAGTAAGAAAATTCAGTTTCTGGAAGTCTATGCAGAATCATACGCTAAACTCTTTGTTTTGCGCAAGGAGTACTAGGGAAAAGTTAGTTGCTGGCAGTCCACACAGAATCCAACACAATACTCTTTGGTTTGCACAATGAGTAAGAAAATTCAGCTGAAGGAAGTCTACACAGAATCATATGCCAAACCCTTTGTTTTGCACAAGGAGTTCTAGGGAAAATGTAGTTGCTAGAAGTCGACACAGAATCCAACACAATACTTCTTGTTTTGCACAAGAAGTAAGAAAATTCAGCTTCTGGAAATCTACACAGAATCATATGCCAAACCCTTTGTTTTCCACAAGGAGAAAGAAAATTCAGTTTCTGGAGGTTTTAAATGAATCAAAACCTCATACTCTTTGACTTGCACATTGGATAGTTTAGTTTACAAAACGATTGGGAGTATTTAGTTTCTGGAAGTCTGTATAGTCCAATCAATACACACCCCTTCCTTTAGTTTGTACAGGGTGCATTAATTTTCCTTTTGGTAGTCCACAATGAATTAAACCCTGTACCCTTTTGTTGAAAATGTTTATTTGGTTTCTAAAAGATCCTTTGTTTTTTTGGTCTGGGCCTGGAATCTGTGTTGTTCTTCTGATGTGCCAAATGTTGCTGCAGCTGGTTAATAAAATTTATAGTGTTCAGTAACATGTCACTTTTTTCAGAAGGAGAGGCAAGTTTGATGACATACAGTGAATTTTCACATTCTGCAAAATTAAGAGGAAAGCTTAATGAAACATCACATGCTGCCCCAGGTGTGTTAAAGATCTACTCAAGCTGTTTGAGCATTTGTGGTTTATTTGAATTATTGAATTGAAAGTTTAAGTAAAAGTTATTTTATTGTAACAGTTCAGAACAATAAGTATAACTATATATTTTTTTGTATTTCCTTTCTATCCTTAGTTTCTTCTACTGTTTGGTCAGCAACAGAATTTACAAATGCCATACGAAGGTAATAAGGTTCTTACACACAACCATTAGTATGCTTTCTTGCTTGAAAATAATTTTGTCTATGGCAATGTGAATTTATTAATCCTTTAAATAGTTTTATTGGTTCTAAATATGGCCAGCTTCTAACTTCTGATATTTATCATACTAAAATTAGTAGCAAGTCACAACTGAGTGCTCCCAAAAATGAAGCTTTGATGGCTCAGTTGGTAGGAGTGTCACACCTGTATCAGGAAGGTTACCAGTTAAAATCCTTTTCAAAACCTTTAAACTTTTTCAGGCCTTATTTGCAATATTTCATTTACTAAACTTATTACTGCAAGGATCATTTCTTCAAGTATCATTAACAACCAACCTTCAGAGGAAAGTTTCCATTTCAATGCATAGTTGCATAAAGTATGTCATTGTTATCATTCTAACGTGTAACCCATTGCGAAAAGTGTCATTAGTAAGTGATACTGTATGACTGTGCAGTAAGTGTGTTAGCACATAGTAAAGAAGGCCTGTTGGCCATGTGCCACCTTATATGCCTGTGTACAGAAATGCAATGGTTGATGAAAAGGCTAATTGCTGTACTTTGTACCCTTGTTAATTTTTTGATTTTCTCTTTTGTTTTAGTCACAGTCGCGGTGGAAATGAGCTCCATGATCTGCCTGTCAGTGGAGAAGGGGAAAGATCTTTGATTGTCATTCAAGGCCTCACTCTTTATAACAAGGTTAGTCTTTTTTGGTTTTGGTTTCATTTAAAGGCAAAGAACTAAAATGTTGCTGTACTGATTGTGCTTTTTAGCGACAGAGACAGCTCATATTAGGGAAGTAGTCATCACAAGTATACTCGACGAGGACCCACCTTGTGTAGGGGTAGGGGGGTTATGCAAGATACCACCTATCTGATGAGTGTAATGGACACCATTTTTTGGCCTAAAAATTGGAGATGAGACTTAAATATTCTGTGTGCATGAAGCTTGCATTGCTAGTAAAATGGCACAGGAAGATTTGAATCTTTTTCTCAGTTTCTACTCCTGATACAATGGGGGCTATACCAACAAGACACCATCTTTTTAGGTGGAGGAGAGGGGGTACATAAAGAGACCACCAGTCTTTGTAAAATGGTGAGTCCTGTCGGAGTACAATAGTTTTGACCATTTCCCTTACATTGATACTTTCCTTTTTTCAGCAATGCCATAAGTTACTGGACAAAGCCCTTGCAGACCTCTTGGAGAACAGACATCAAACTGCAGATGGTATGACCATGAAAATGTTTTTTATAATCATAGATTACAATTAAGTTTTGGGGTAAATGTTTTTCATCAACAGCAACATTGATGCAATGTAAGAATTGTTAATTTATCCAACACTGAATTTGAATTCGACACATACGTGCAACACACACATACCAAAAATGATCAAGAAGAATATATGAAGTATACAAAAAAGCTTACTATTGAAATTTGCAGAGGTGCAGATACAGTCCAAGGGCAGATCGTGTGGTCATCTGTCCCAATTGTGCCATTCATGATCAGTAGTTTATTCTTGCCAAGCTAACATACAAGCATGTATTGTGGGTAAAGTGTGATACTTAACATTAAGGCAAACTTAGCGTAGCTTGTTTTCCTTATTCATAATAATAAACTTAAGGTGGCTCGACTGGGTTTTTTGGCGACATAACACCCCAACTTTGAACGGCTGATACTTCACTGTCTGAGCTCGGTCAGGCAAGCTGCTTCACACATATACTAGAGATGAAATGAACTTTCCAAAAAAGTAGATTTGATTGACATCAGTGTTACCATAACAACGCTCTGATGACGTCATGGTTTTTGCATATTAGTAATTTTCTCAACATCTAGACCTAAACTTTTAAAACGACTGTATGCCTTTTATAGTCCAGATGTATGTCTTCAAGACTGCAAAGTTTGTAAAAATTCTATGAGAGCGTTTTCGAATAAAATTGAGTTGAATATTTTCCATCAAAAATATAAAAATTCGCATTACTTTCTGTTATTTCGTCGATGCCAGCGTTTTCCTGAGAAATTGAAACAATATTTTCACCATATACTGTTCATGTGCCATAAAACTACATTCCTTGAAGGTTTCGTCCTGTTTGCTTCACTAGATTTCAGTTGATGTGATCGGAAGCAATGTCTTAAATATGCTCATTCTACTCACAGAAGTAACACTTTTGTTAGGGAAGCGTCTATTTAAAAATTAGTCGATGGAATTTTTTTAAAATCTTTTGATCTAAAGTTGTACATGTAATGAATGCACTATCTCTGCAAATTTAGACAAAATTAGACATACATCTAGACTATAGTAGGCATACAGTCGTTTTAAAAGTTTAGGTCTAGATGTTGAGAAAATTACTAATATGCAAAAACCATGACGTCGTCAGATCGTTGTTATGGTAACACTGATGTCAATCAAATCTACTTTTTTGGAAAGTTCATTTCATCTCTAGTATATGTGTGAAGCAGCTTGCCTGACCGAGCTCAGACAGTGAAGTATCAGCCGTTCAAAGTTGGGGTGTCATGTCGCCAAAAAACCCAGTCGAGCCACCTTAATTAATGCTGATTTTGTAAATGTGTTTTTTTTTTACAATATTTCACCTTCAGCATGTGTTCAAAGACATCTTCAAGGTGTCACAGACCAACTAATTCATCAGGATGTTGCACAGTGGTACATTATGTGGCTACAGGTCAGTATTCCATTAAAATGAACAGAATTATTAAGCTACATTTACTGGCTGATATTGCAGACCCCTAAATACTTATAATGATATTAACTACACATTTAATGTTCAAAGTGCATTTATTAATAATCACAATGTGCCATATTATTATGCAGGTTTTTAAAGGAGCCATGGTGCGTAGAACAGAAACTGAAGAAGAGTCTGCAGAAATTTTGTGCAAGTTTTATCAGAACACCTCGGGTAATATAAACTGTTGAAAGTATTTGCTGGTATTTTTTATTGCTTAGAAGGTATGAACTACCAAACAGTAAGTTAACATGAGTGAAATTTGTGATCCTTACAGTGTGCTTTCAACTTATTAAGCAGTTGAAAAAGCAACCCGAAAAAATTCAGACTTGAACAGGATTCGAACCCATGACTTTATGATACCGGTGCAATGCTTTATCCACTGAGCTATTAAGCCACATGGATAGATGATCAATTGTGAGTTCGTAATATACCCGATGATAGTGAATATATACAACTGTATAATTATATGAAAATATATGTGAAAATCATATAGTGAACTGCAGATATATATGATTTTCATATAATTATTCATATTCACATAGTAAGTTAATTAACACTTGCATGATGCTAAACTTTTTTATCGGAAAAGGATTTTGAACACCATCATCAGAGAAAACTTTCTTCTAATTGTACCTCAATGTATGGCTAAATAACAGTAATGATTTAATAATAACTTTCAAACTTTCTCTTGCCAGCTGTTGCATACGCTCCTCCTTATTATGATGGTGATGTTGGTCACTTTAGTGGAGAATCAGAGGAAAATTTGGAAAGGTTAGTACTAAGTTAGACAAATCTTGTTTTGTACATGATCCCTTGAAGCTCTATAGGTGTCCCACTAACATTTAATGCTATTATTACATGCCGAGCATAATCCATCTTAGGACATTTATTGTTTATTTTTTCCAAGATGCCGACAGATTTCATGATCAACGTAATTGACAAACATCTATTTTATTTGGTTTATTTTTAGGTTACCTGATGAAGATGTTATATTTGCTAGTGATTCTCAAGAAGAAGATGCAATGATCCGTCAGGTGAATTGCTCGAACATACATTCATACACTCATACATATTCATACATACATTCATACTCATCAATACTTTTATTCTTGAACAGTATATCTTACTGTGTGTTTCCATGTGTCCTACATTTGATTGCTCTTGAGAACATGGAATTGTAGAAAGAACAAGAAAAGAACACCATAACCTTGTAATTTGCCTTTTTGTGTTGTTAAGAATGTGA